>RJWM01000963.1:0-23116 GCA_004363535.1 Dasyprocta punctata
AGTGGACATACTTAGGCAAAGACTTATTCACTGTTTGTCTGAAATAAACCATAAGTAACCAAGTCTCAGACTTTGATTACGTTTCCCTGAAAACTTGGCTCTCTTTTGCTGTTCTTTATTTTTTTCTTTAGCTGTTCTTTTGCAACATCCACTTAGCTCGTTTCCTGCAGTCACAGCCCATTCTCCATTTCCAAAGTAAGATTTCTTCTACAACTGTCACGCCCACGTTCCTTCATGTTCCTTTTGTCCTCTGGCCCTGCACTGATGAGAAACCCACTCCACTCTGCCATCCTGGGTCGGTGCACCCAACGTGGTCCGCTTCGGAGTTAGCGGTGCTGAGAACTGCAACCCGGACCTGTGTGGCCGAGATGAGTAACCTGGACGCTGCTGGTATACGTTAGGGATGCTTAGGGATGCTGAATTCCAGTTCTCATTCATCAGTGATCTAGGATGTCCAGACCTCATGATCAATTTTTATTCCCTTCACGTTCAATACTACACGTGATGATGCCACTTTTTCCCAACCTGGAAGAGTGTCTAGACGACCATAGAAAAGAAAATAATTCGTCAAGGGATGAAATCTGTTTCAGAGATAGTCACGGGCAAATGCTATGGTAATTATCCACTTGGAGTCAGAATTTTCTTTTCTGCTCATAATTAATGCTGGTCCTTTGAACAGCCCTGACACTTAAAGGGATAAATATGTCTCCAATTATCTCTGTAATGCATTCAAGTCCCTTTAAGCAATGGAGTGCTTCAATGCACTGTTTATTCTTCTGTCAATTTGCATAATCCCATGGCTAAGGGGATATTGAAAACTGAACAGGAAATAAATAGGTTTCACTCAGTAAATTATTTACAAAGCCAACAAGAAATTTGGGGGGGCATCTTTCTTCAGAATTAAAATATGATCTCAATGCTTCAGATAAACTGCAGATTCTCTCAACTGAGTCTGTTCAACAGAGACAATAAATGACCTAGCACCACGGAGTGACCGGAGAGTCACTGAAGCCCCTTGATGGCTCGATTTGAGCAGAGTCAATGCTGAAGTTAGAGGACAATTTTGTGCCAGTGTCTTTGATGTCAGTAGAAAGAACCTGGGATGTGTCGGAGTGGCTTTGTAGGAATAAGGGCGGAGCAGCTGACCCTTCTGCAGAGCCATTGAGTTCCCTACTTTGAACAAACATCCCTCTGAACGTGTACTAATATTATCTCCATGAAAAGCCATACAATGTTTTTTTCATTAACTGCTAAGTCTATAAAGAGAATCTCCAGAAAACTTTGCTATTTTTATCGACGTCTCCTCAGAAAGGATCACACTGGGGATAGCCTTAGAAGCAAGCCTTTGTTCAGGAGAAAAATATTGCGTGAAGAAAGGGAATTATTTCCTTTTCTGGGTTGTGATGAGTTGCATCTTGCCCCTGTGGCTATGCTATAAAAGGTGGGGAAGAGGAGTTCTGCTAATCCCTGCACCAGTAAGTGGAGTGTCGCATTATTCTTTTGCAGGAGATTTGTGTTGGCACTTGACAACGCGCTGGCAGTGTTGGAATCAGAAAATACTCTGGCAGCATTGTGTTGAGACAGTCATTTGAGCAGAAAGACTGATGGGGATACATAGCCTGGAAGTTGTCACAGCCTCTGAGGTTATTTCATCCTCTGTTATGATTTAGATAAAAATGTCCCCAGAAGACTCATGCATTGAGACACGGGTTGTTGTAGTCAGGGTTTGTAAAGGAACAGATTTAATACAGGACATATAATTTATAGGATTATTTTATAATATTCACTCAAAGAGTCAAATGCAGAAGAATGCAAGAGATCTGTCCACTCGCTAGAGACCCAAAGACTCCAGCCGAGGGCCTAGATCCCACTGCCTAAGTCCTGCATGAGTCCAGCTGGAGGCCTACAGCCCACAACAATGTCACATGCAAGTCTGAATCAAGTATCTGCACTGGGAAGGCCCAAAGGTCAGTGGTGGAAGCTAGAAAGTCTACACCAACAGAATGAAGGATCTGTGCCAGCAGACTGAGGGATCTGCACTGGAGCTCAGAAGTGACACTCAAAGTAAGAACCAGAGCTCCCCTGAAGAGAACCACAGCCATCCTCAGTGACAGTGAGGACCTGAGATCCTCTGATGATGAGAACAGCTGAGGTCATTTCAGCAAAGCCAGTGTGACAATCTTCTCCAGAAGAATCACCAGCACACCATCTTTCCCTCCAGTCCTCCTTTTATGCTGTTGGCAGCAATCCTCAGGCAGGCCTTCCACACTCAGAACCATGCTGATTCAGCTCAGCTGGGTGTTACAAGTTGACCATTAGTTAATCTACCACATGTGTCTTTTGGTAAGTGATTGGATCATGAGGGCACTACATTCATCAGTGAATTAATCTAACGATTAATAATAGTTGAATGAGGGGGGAGTGCTGGGTGGAGGAGATAGATTCGTGGGGTGTGGCCTGGAGGGATGTGCTCTTGGCCCCAGGCCCTTCTTTCTCTGCTTCCTGGCTGCTATGAGTTCAGCAGCTTTCCTCCATTGGGCCCTCCCAGCATGATGTCTCTGTCTTGAACTCAGCAAACCATGGACTGAGTATTCTGAACCCATAAGCCAAAGTAAACCTTTCCTTCCTTAAGTTGGGATGTTGAGTAATTTGTCTTAGCAATGGGAATGCTGACTACTATGTGCTCTTCATATGAATTCTTGTAAAGCAAAAAATTAAAAGTTATCTCTTAACTTCTTCTGGTACTAGTGGAGGAACTTGTGCATCCCCATGATCAGCTGTCAGCAGTCTCACATCAGCAGGCGTAGTCAGCTGAAGGTTGGTTTCTCACTGTTTGCCTATTGACAGAGCCACGGCCTCCTAAACACAGAGCTTCAGTGTGTTTTTCTGTTTAGTAAATAGCCACTGCTCAAAATAATCATCACAAAATTTGTGCATAATGTGGCATTTTGGGACTGAAATACACAGCTAAAACACAATGAACAGGAACCAAGGGCAGAATGGAAAAGATTGAACTTGGCCCCGCAGCTGCCCGCGCGCATCTGCGGTGCGTTAAGTCTGCATGGGTAACTGATTCTCAACGGGGGTTTGGACAGATGAAGTGGTCATGAACTCTTGAACTAGAAGTATATTGTATTCCATATTGGATGTAAAACCAATGGGTTTGTCCCTTCTGCTTGCCTGGGATGGCTGTGCTTCCAGGGCTCAGTCACACAACAGAGCCACGCTGCCCTTGTCTAAGGTGGGGAAGCTTGGGGCTCTGGTTGAGTCACTTGGAGAAGCAGAGAGCTTGAGGACTGTAGTTCACCGGAAGCACGGCTCACTGATGCTGTGGGCTTTGCTGACTTCCTTTTGAATCCTGGACTCATCTGGAGTTGCTTGGCTGGTTTTTGGAGCACAGGGACCTGGCCGATGTTGGCTCTAATTAGCTCTGGTGACTCGGTGTTGATACGGAACTTTGGTCAAACATCAATCATTTCCTTTCTGGAATTTGAAATGTGCTTTTAATTCTCAGCCTTTCCTTGCTACCTCCTGTCACATTTGCAGGCAGGGTTTCAAGAGGTCATGCAGATCCTATTTGTGGAGGTCAAGGTCAGCTGGGGGTACGACTTTAGGTCCAAAGTACTGTGGCAGCAAATTAGCTCGAACTGTCAAAGTTCTGCAATTTATTAGAAAAAAAAAAAAAGAAAGCAGAATCCAGGACATTTAGGGCATCTGGACAAAGCAGGCTGGATGCAGGGCAAAGCCATCAAATGCAGGACATGCCCTGCATAAGCAGGATCCCAGTTATCCTGCGTTAGGGCCCCGTGGAAGGGAAGTGGGTCAGAGCTGTTTTCTTCTTCCTCTCATCATTTTAGGATAAATGCAAGGTTTACCCAGGAGAC
This sequence comes from Dasyprocta punctata, assembly GCA_004363535.1. Lineage (NCBI taxonomy): Eukaryota > Metazoa > Chordata > Mammalia > Rodentia > Dasyproctidae > Dasyprocta > Dasyprocta punctata. The sequence continues at coordinate 3,885 of RJWM01000963.1, forward strand.
AGGATCTGTTTCAGAGACCCCCATGGCAGACGTGTGGAACAGCTCAGGTGCACGCGGTGGGGCCAGCCCCGGATGCATCGAGTGGAGGTGAGGGGACGGTGGTGGCAAGGCTTGCTGAGGGTCTCCCTCGCCCAGCTTTGTCACCAGCTCAGTCTCTGCTTCGCGTGGTGCAGGCATCTGCCATCCCCTGGGCACTGGTTTGTGCTTCAAGAACCTAAGGCGGGCACCCAGCAGCCTGCGGTCAGAGGAACTCCCTTGATGGGCAGGTGTCTCCTGCAGGTTCACAGGAACAATTACGAGTTGGCTGAGAAGATGAGCTCACCGCAAATAAAGGAAATAAAAGGCATTCACTTCCCCAGAACACCTGTCAAGGAGAAATGAGAAAAGGTTAGGCACAGAAACCAAAACCATGTAATGTACCTGAAAATGAGATTACTGCGAGTCAGAGGAGCAGCGAGGCGTCTCCCAGGACATGTCAGGAGGGAATAAAATGTGGGGGTGGGGGAGAGAGGAGGGGAGGGGAGGGGGAGGCAGAACACAGAGCCCTGTGAACGTGATCACTCTCCCCAAACGGATACGTGCGCAGAATGCAAATCCAACTTTCAAAATGTTTCATGATTCCAGGGGCAGTGAAACATTTGGGGGAAGAAATAGAAAGATGTATGTGCAAGATCCTAAGAGATCCTGAGACCAAATACAATTGACCAAGGAATTTAAGTGCTTTGGAGAGGGCTGCCTGGCTGAGATCCCAAAGAAACGCACTGAGGCCTAGACACACCCTCGTGTGAAGTTTTTAGATAACAAAGTACTTAAGCTGTTTTTCAGAATGTGCCTCCAGAATCCACTCGCAGATGCTTTGAAAGCAGCTTTTCAAGAACAGACTTGCACAGAAGCCAGCTTTTTTGGCCCACAGTCTTTTGATGTCTGAAGCTCAAAATCTCCTGTGCAGACGCGGCAAACTGTACCCCCATCCTGAAGAGAAATATGCACCCTGTGAAGGAGCAGGGAGGCACCTATGCCTGCGCAGAAGCCCCCTAAGATTACCCCTCTTGCCATTCAACAGACAAGCAGCTCCCCCCACTCTTTCCTGCTGATTCCCCGCTGTCAACCCATGAGCAGGATTTGGGGTTTTGCTCCTGTTCTCTACTGGTTGACCTTATGATAAAACTCTTCCTTTTCACAAAACCAGTGCTGGGCATCATGGGCTCCGTGCACATCACACACAGGGCCTTTGCAGAGAAACACAGGGTAAGGGAGAAGCACGAACAGGCAGCAGTAAATCTCAAGAAGTGGAGAGAGGGGAGGGCCCCACAGTGAAGTCCTTGGAATCACTGGGAGCATGAATTTAAGTACCCTGAATGACACTTTTCACCGTGGAAGAGGCTACACGAACTTTTATAATCACAGAAGAAATGAGAGCGCGTCAGGCAGGTGGGCTACTGCAAGGGGAAATCCCTTCTGCAGGGTGCTGGGGCTTTGCTGAATAGGGACTTAGAGGCTGATTTTGCTAAGAGCACTGACTTTTTGCTTGGGCCTGCTGGTATCCAATGAGGCCAAAGCTTGGCTTCTCTGCCTTTACTACTTTAAACTTTGGATCAGATCCCTGCCCAGCTCTGCATATGGGCAAGTTGATCCTTTACGGAATGTTAACCGGCTAACTGGCTGAAGGCACCAAGACAAGAGTAGCTAAAGTGTTTTCAAGATTTGCGGAGACAGCATCAGCAGATTGTCAACCACTGTCTTTTACTGTTCCGGACCAGTGGCGTGGCACCCGGGTCTCTGGTTATTGTCCTGACTGACTCCCTCTTGCATTTCTGACTTAACCTTCTCTCTGAGTCACTCCCTCCTGAAGTCACCGAGGGTTCCAGGAACAACTGGAACAACTGGTTCCAGGTCTGACTGATAAACATCCTGTGACAGGAGTCAAAACTTCCCCCAGGCAACGGCACCTTTCTTATCACTGATATTGATCAACCAGACCCCAGTTTGGCCCAGGCCGTGTCTAACCACGCATACTCCTTGCCCTCCTCTGTTTAAACCTGGAGCCCATATCGGTATCCTGGGATGTGGCTTCTTGGGAGGGTTTCAGTTCTCACTCCTGATTCTCAGCTTGTTGGACAGCCTGATGTTTTTACAAGAAGAGCACAAAAGGCGACAGGTCCAGACCGGAAGCTCAGTGTGTGCCCAGCTCCGTGTGTACCTGCACTGCTATGGAAACCGTGAGCCAGGCCAGGGGCCCAAGGAGCAGGCGAGTCCTGGAACAGTGGACAGCAGTTCCGGCCTTGCTGGCTGCAGACTGCAGAAGACAGAGGGATTTGATGAATCAGACCATCCCCGGCATCTCCAGCAAAGGTCCACCAGGACAGATTGGACAGCGTTTTACCTTTTGCTTTTCCCCTCGCTAAGCCTCTTTGTGCCCAGCTGTGCTGAAAAGAGAAATGAAAAAAAAAAAAACAAAAAAAAAAAAACCATGTGAGCAGAGGAGATATTTATTTTGGGGCTCTTTTCCAAAGAAGGCAAAAGAATCGCTGATCTTACAAGGAAACTTTGCTGTCTGATGATTTTCATGCTAATGTTGCAAATTTGGGAGACTAAGTGGACCAGGCAGGACTGAAAGCAAAGTCCAGTGTTCCAGGACTCACAGAGTCCCGAAGACACAGGTCTCACAGAGGCCGAGCACGGCCCTGGTGTGGGGCTGGTCCCAGCGCCCAGGAGGTGCTGGTGATGACAGAGCAGGGCCTTCTGTCATCCTGACCCCCCCTTACATTTGCAAAATGTGCTCTGTAAACACACAGCCTTAAAGGAACATGGCCACATCTGGGGCCAAGGAGGTTTCAAAACTGCCTATCTCCTGAATCTGGATCAGTGGAACACAATCAGTGACCGAGAAATATACAAAAACAGGAAAGCTTCACGGCCCTCCAAACTACAGAAATGTGTCAGGCGAATACATTGCCTGGAATTTCTGCTGAGTGCCCTGCAAATGGGGCCAGAAGGAGGGCTGGATGCCCCCTTCCTAGGTGGACGCATGCCCTGGGCAGAAGTAAAGAACTCCCCAAGGGTGCCTCCCCTGCCTGTCACTTGGTGCCCGGAAAGCTGCAGTGGTTCCGTGAGCAGCAGCATCCAGGGAGGGCCCGTGGGTACCCCTCAGGATCAGGACCCCCATCTATTGAAAGGGGATTTTCAGATAAGGACAGCAGTGTGTCCAGTTTATAAACGACACAAAGGGGCAGCTTCCTGTTGGGAAGCACAGGGCTGCGTGTGCTGAGTTTCTAAGGAAATTAAGGGCAACGAGAGATGAAAAGGGGTCAAAGTCAACACCTTTTTCAACAAAGAACGTGAAGGTAAAAGAAGGGCCAGGAGGAAATGAATAATAGATAGCAGCACTAAAAGCCGCGATGGCGTGAGAGGTAGGAACCACACGACGGGGAAGCAGAACAGTGACATGGAAATACAGTCTCAGAAGATTTTTGCAATGAATGAAATGTGCAAGGTACAAGAAGACACATTGAGGTAAAGGATGGATTGAGGGAATCACTGTGCCTGCACAAGTAACAGGCCAAGCATGAAGGCCACTCTAATTTTCTGTCTTTATTACTGCCTGGTGCTGCCCGGCAACATGTGAATTCCGGCTCTGTGGGGATGTACAGCCCCTTTCCAGGCCCTTCCTGTCTAGGCTTTTCCTGTATAGACCCTTTCCTGGACATCCCACTTCCTGTCTAGGCCCTTCCTGTGTAACCCACTTCCTGCCCAACCCCCATTCTATCCAGGCCCTTTTGGTCTAGTCCCTTCCTATCTAGACCCTTCCTGTCTAGGCGCTTCCTGTATAGACCCTTTCCTGTGCATCCCACTTCCTGTCCAGACCCTTCCTGTGCATCCCACTTCCTGCCCAACCCCCATCCTATCCAGGCCCTTTTTGTCTAGTCCCTTCCTACCTAGGCCCTTTCTGTTCAGGCTCTTCCCATCTTCCTACCTTCTTGCCCAGCCCCTTTCCTGTCCAGCTCTCTCCTTTTCAGTTCCCCTTCCTATCCAGCCCCTTTTTGCTGGTTTAGGGCTGTGTTTCTCTCTCCCCACTCCCACAACCACTCACCTCTGAGGCGGGTAACCCATGAGAGCACCCGCCTGTGCCAGGCAGGATGACACAGCAGCCCTCTGATTTGTGAGGGGCCCAGCAGAAAGAGCCGCGACTCAAGGGAGCTGATTCGGCTCAGGTCAGAGTGGTGAAATTTGTTGATTTCTGCAGTTCGTGAAACTTTCCAGATCAGCACATCTGTGGGTTGTTTTCCTTTGTACCCCACCACCCTCTGCCCTTCCTCTCTCAGGGAAGAGTAAAGTGGCACAGGCCTCTGCTGGTTTGCCCCCTCCTGCTGCCCTGGCCTGTCCTTTGGATGAGCTCAGTAAGTAGCCGAACCCTGGGGTGACCTCAGGCCGCCCATCCTGACCTTCCCAGCCGTGGACACTGGATGCACACAGAGCTCCCGGCTTCTGTCTGCTCCCGGAAGTGCAACCTGGGTCGGTTCTCAGGGACCGGTCCCAGAATAAGTGGACGCCCAACCTGGAAGGGATCCGAGCCCTGTAGATGCTGCTGCAGCCCCGTGGCTGTCATCCTCATGGTCTGTAGCAGAGCTATCACTCTTGCCTCTCCTAGTTCTTATTTTTTTTTTTAAATGAGAGACAAAATTTATTGGGAACTTGATGGATTTATGGAATCTTAAATTATACAGCAAGGACTTGGTCTCAGCAAATGATATCACTGGTTGGCTACTGCAGGATCATTGCATGAGTGCTGTTTGGTTCGGCGAGCTCACCATGATATGGATCATGGCCTTCAGTCTAGAAGTCTACAACCCGATCTTGCCCATGTCCTAGAAGTCATCCAAATTCAGGAGAAGAAACCATACTGATCAGATCCTTAAAAATCCCATCTTCCACGAGCTGGGCATCAGAAAAAGTGGGGTAGCATTGCAGTATATCCTTAACGTCTTCACTGGGTGAACTATTTTACAGATACAACAGGGAAATGGAATCACACTGCACTCCCTTGAATACTGCTTTAGGGTGGGAAACCCTATGTATTTCACTACTTTTCCGGAGCAGGAGGGTGCAACTTCGGACTGGCTGATGCAGGAGGAGGTGTAGAGGGGAGAGTGGCACTACCCCCGCAGGGGGCTCCTTCTGGATGAATCCACCACGGGGCAAGGAGGCTGCGCTCTTTTGGAGGCTTGGCTTCCCCCGAATGCTTCCCAGTGGAAGTGTGGCTCTCCTGGAGGCACAAGGTCGGTCTTCCGTAAGTATTATTATTATTATTATTTTTTCTTTTTTTGAGACAGAGTCTCACTATGCAGTTCAGGCTGGTTTTGAGATCACTTTGTAGCCCAGGCTGGTCTCAAACTCCCAATGATCCTCCTGTCTCAGCTTCCCGAGCGCTGGGATCACAGGCGTGCTCCACCACACCTCGCTATTTCCATAAGTGTTATAGGATCTGGTCAGTTCTCTCCCTTGGGCCCCGGCAAATCAGAAAGACATGAGATGGCGGCAGATCCTCTCCAGACATGGAGCCCCTCCTAGTTCTTTTAGTTATAAATCTGCATTATTAATCTTAAAGAAGTTTTTTTAAAAATTGGTTTTAAAAAAATATTATTACTGGGCTAAAATAATGGCCAGATAGTCAATCTTTTAAATCTCCAAATTTTATGTTATCTTACTACCTTAGAATAACTCTTTAAGGGTCATACATACATCATGACCTTGTGGGTTTCTTTTTAAATTGTAGGAAATTTTAAGCAGCATTTCTGATAAGATTGAGCTCATTTCCTAATTTTTAAAAGGACTTTTTTTTTTTTTAAGTTTTAGGTTCATAGCAACATTGAGAGGAAGTACAGAAATTTCCCTTTACTCTTTCCCCCTGCACGTGTGAGGCCTGCCTGTCAGTTTGTGCCCCCAGGGGAGCATCTGTCACAGCCAATGGATGCAGCTGGTTAGTGTACACTGCTCCTTACCCTAACCCTAACCTGATCCTAACCCTAACCCCGATTCTAAACCCACCCCCCTGGCCACCCCTGATCTCACTGTCTCCATAGTCTGGCCTTTTCCAGAATGTCACAGAGTTGGAGTACTGTCCCATGTAGTCTGTAATACTCCTTTCACGCATTTAACTTTCCTCCATGTCTCTTCACGGCTTGAGCACTCATTTGTTTTTGGTGCTGGGTAATATTCCGTTGTCTGGATGAACCATGGTTTATTTACATTTTCATTCGCCAGCTGCAGGGGCTTGAAGGTGATGAGCAAAACCGCTATAAACATCCTCCAGGGGATGGCAGGGTGGCTTAATGGTGAGCGCTCACCTTCCTCGTACCAGGCTCTGGGTTCCATCCCTAGCTCCATGAAAGCTAGACAGAAAGAAATCAGTCCTCGTGCAGGGTTTGTAGGGGCGAATGTTTTCAATTCCAGGTAGGCACCCAGGAGTAAGCTTGCCAGGTCACATGGTAGGAGCATGCCTGGTTGCGTAAGAAGCTGCCAGTCTGTCTTCCAAAGTGGCAGCACCATTTGGCTTTCTTGGCAGCATGAAATGAGAGCTCTTGTTGCTATGCATTCTCCCTGACATTTGATGTCAGGGTTCCAGATGGGGGCCATTCTAGTAGGAGAGTAGCGAAAGAACATTCCAAAAGAAAAACAAGCACACCTTTCCTATCCGTGCTTGTCTTTGTAAGGCCAGTTCCCCAGGCCGCCCATCATCCCCAGCAATGACTGGCCCTGCACTCTGACTAGGTCACGACTGCCCTCTCTGCAGGAAGTGGACTTGGTGCGGACAACGCACATCCGTGGCTGGGATAGGAGGGGAACGCAGGGCTATGGGAACGGGAGGCACACGGATGTTGTCCTCATCCCACGACTTTGACACAGCTTTGGCGTTTGTTAGTGTAGATAACATCTCAGCGGCTGCCCGGGGATGAATCTCCGAAGTGTTGGCGTCTAGCCCCAGCTCCCAACTGCCTCCTGGCTCTCGCTGCTATTGGCTGGATCAGCACAAGGACTCGTGATGCTAAATGAAACATCCTTCTTCCTGGTGACAGTGGTGGGGAACTGAGGCATGGGAGCCTCACATGTCAGCCGTGGGGTCCAGCTTCTTCAGGGGTGCACCTTTGGTGCACTCATCCCCACCGTGGGCATGTGGCTGTGCTCTTAATGCTCAGTGATGCAGAGCAAACCCCACTCTCAGGTTGTGGCGGTGGCATCAGGGCCATGCAGGACAGCACCTTCCGTGTCTCTGGGAAGTGCAGATGGCAGGCTCCTGGGCCCCCTGCAGGGACTTGAGCTCTGGTAACATTTCCAGCCCCTGCCAGCATGTGGCATTGGCACACCTGCCCATGCTGAGGGTGAGGGGTACAGCAAAAGCATGAGAGGTAGGTGGGGGCAGGGAGTGTGCACAGCAGATGTCACTCCTGGAGGCGGCAGCAGGACCCTGTCAGGGCTCCTGGAATAGACCTGGAAGGGAACCTGAGGATTATGCTTCTTGTTTTGGATTTACTGGGGATTGAACCCCGGGTCTTTGCACTGAGCTACATTTCCAGCCTTTCTTATATTTTATTTTGAGACAGGGTCTTGCTAAATCACTAAATTGCCCAGACTGGGCTCAAATTTGTGATCTTCCTGCCTCAGCCTCCCAGATTGATAGATTTTACTCTGAAGCACTGGTTCCCCTGAGCTGCCCCAAGGTCTCCTTAAATGCCAGGGTCCAACATCATCTGTCCACAGAGCCAGTAGGACACCACCATTTCATTTAAGAAAATAGAAAATATAGCTGATCCCTGACTTAGGATGGTTGGACTTTTCATTTTTCCACTTTGTGATGTGCAGAAGCAATATATACTCAGTAGAAATCATACTTTGGATTGCAAATTTGAATCTTTTCCGGGGCTGGTGATGGCCAGTCTGATTCTCTGGCTTGATGCTCCTGGTCAGCCCCATGATGGGGGAGGGGGGAAGGACTGACCACTCTGTACAGCAAAAGGGTTTCCCACTTGTGATATTTTCAATTTAAGATTCGTGTGATGTGACTGTGCTGTAAGTCCAGGAGTACTTGTTCATGTCAATCATCTGAAAGAGTGGGAGGTTGGGGAGGGGAAACGCCCCACCACTCATGGCCCTGGCACCTGCCAGGGCAATGACAGGGCTCAGCCATCTCCTCCTTTGGCCCAGAGCTGAGTGGGTTTGTCCCGATGGCAGAGGGGCTATGGAAGAAGAGCATTCACTGCAGTAGCTACTCTGGACAGGGACAGCCGGAAGCATGTTTGGTCAGCTACCCAATGCACCCCAGTGCTCCCCAATGCACCCCAAAGCTCTTCAGTACACTCCAATGCTCCCCAATGCTGTGACCCATGCAGCTCTTGAGCTTCTTGGGGTGAAGGACCGCAGAGAGGATGAGAACACTGGGGTCAGATGGAGCCCCCTCTCCTGATGGGAGAGAAGGAACTGCTCAGTCACTATACATGTGTCTTGGTTACTTTTCACTCCTTGCTGAGACCAAATACCTGATGCCCAAATTTAGAGAAGGAAAGGTTTATTTAGCTTACAGTTTTTTGGAGGTTTCAGTCCATAATCAACTGGCTCCAAGGCAGGGTGGCATGGCACAGGGTCAACACTTCAAGGCAGCAGCCGAACAAAAGCAGACAGAGTAAAAGGGGAGGGGAGGAAGCCTCGGCTCCTCCCTTATATTGGACACAGAACACTGCCCCCGTCCCCCCATGGCGGGTGTAGCATTCACAAATCTCCCTGCCTTCCTTTGCACAGGATGAGGCTATTTACAAAGTAAGAATCCTGGCTCCCTGCTGAGTCTCTCAGTTAAACTTCTGACCTTCTCAAATTGATACAATGAACAGGTAACTGCTTGTGCTCTACACCCCAGGATGTAGAGCTGCTGAGTTACTTAATTAAGCTTCTAGACTTCTCAAGTTGACACAATGTATAAACCATAACAACATGTTTATTTACACTCAGGAGGATGATGTTAATTTCAAGCCTGCTTCCTAGCAATTTGTTTGCCTGGTTGGCCTGGGCCCCTTGCCTTGTTGGAGCTGGAATAGCTTGTTTACATAGTTTGTTTTGGGCTGTCTGTGTCTTCAGGGTTGGCCTTGCTTTAGCCCAACACATGTGATCAATCTCCAGCTTCAACAGCTCCCTGTACCCCAATAAACTGAGACCTCCCCAGTGGACTGGTGTTCAACAGAGCCACCCTCGTCCCCACCTTCCCAGAGCCTTACACAGGAGATAGGGGGCTTAGCTCCCAAGACAGACTGGGTGAATTTTCATCAAACTGCCTTGGGTATAGTCGTGATTGTACTGATTCTCCAGAAAACCTGTCTCTAAAATCTCTTTGCCTTTCCTGCCATAGGAGAGAACTATTTTTAGCGAGTGTTTGGTTTCCTGGGACTCAGGGCTTGGCGAAGCCAGCTGGGGGCCCATCTTCTTAGCATGCGGGGTAGGGTTTGGGGGTTATGCCAGTCCTGCAGCAAGCGCTGTATCTGGGAATGACATCCTCTGAGCTCCGGGTGACCCAGCCAGGAGAGAGCAGGTACCTTGAGCACAGGGCCCGGTCCATGCTGGCCTCTCTGGACCCATCTTGCGCCGTCCCATGGGACCTTAGCCGTGCACCTCAGTGCAGTTTGTGCTTTCCAAATATATGGACTATTGAGTGACAGGGATTTAGCTAGCAATGTGCATGCACACACACGGATGCATGTACACACACGGACGCGCATGCATGTACACACACAGTGTAGCTCCCTGACCTACATCATGTAATGCATCCAATACTGTGTCCATCCCAGAAGACTTTCCTGGGACAAGGATTCTCCTGGACCCTGCTTCAGTGGCCTCCTATGAGCCTCTTCTCAGCAGTTCTTGACCTTGGCCCTCTGTCCTTGCCCACAGTCCAGGTTGGGCAGAAATGCTATGGAGGCAGTTTGGGGAGATTCCACCCACTCTGATCAGGGTCTTTGTCCTCTATCCTTCCCTTTGGGACCTTTGGCACCCCAGCCAGTTCACTGCAAGGACATTTTTAGGTCATTTTACCAAGATGTCTGCTTTCAGTTATTTTCCACCCACCAGCCCCAAACCAATCTGCTCTTTGGCTGGAAGTCCAGACTTTGCTGTATTCAGTTGAGTTCAATGGTGAGGTCTCTTTTCCCCTTTGCAATAACTTTTGAATCAAGTCTGTTTCTTACCATGGTAGCTATCTGCAACTCTTTCTCCTGTAGCTCTTTCCCCTGCCAGCTGTTAGACAGACAGCATCTCCTCTGAGAAACTGCTCCTTCTTTTTGCCCAAAAGCATGTGATGCTTGCACTCCAATGGTACTTCTAGAACACCAGCCCAGGTTCCCACAATCCAGCTCAAATCTGATACCAGAGACCTGGAGTTTGTGCAGACCCCATGGGTGAAAGGGCAAAGTCCCTGGCAACATCAGCTGCAGGGTCGGAGTCTCAGCTCTGGGTTGGGTTGAGGAAGACACTTGTTCCCTGCTGGGCGACCCAGCCATGGCTCGTGGACAGGACTCTGGGGCCCCGGAACAGAAATAGAAATCAAAAACAGAAATAAAAAAAAAAGACTCAAAGCACTTGGAAATTAAGCAACATGCTTTGAAATCATCCATGAATGAAAGGGAAAGTCTCAGGGGAAACAGAAATATTTTAAATTGAACAAAAATGAAGACATATCAAATTTTCTAGGATGCAGCTAACCCAGGGCTTGGAGGGAAATTTATCCCATTAAATGCTTTTATTAAAAAAGGAAAAAGTTTCAAGTCAATATCTCATCTTTCATATTAGGAAACTAGAAAAAGATGAGGAAAAAAAAGTCCCAAAGCCATAATTTCTAAGTTAACATTTATATCATTTGCAAAAAATTAGATTTCTTCTTCACAACACTTAGACTTTATGTTTCCTTTTTTTCAGTGACGTTGGTTAAAATGCCCAGTGAAAGAATTCAAAATTGATTAGTGATAACAAGTGTTCTCATCATTTCTCAGATTTTAATAGGAACCCCTTTGATGTGTCATCAGAAAGTAAAATGTTAATCACTAGAAATAGATTACTCTTGGTTATGTTAAGTAGTTCTAGTCCTTGTTCAAGAAAAATTTTAAAAATTAAAAACATATCACACATGATTTATGTTTTATTTAATTTAAAGTGGAACACAGTTAAATGGAGCACAGTTCTAATATTCCTTCTTAAATGAGAAAGTAACTTTTTTTTCTAACTTGGGGGAGGAGTAGAAAAGGAAAAATGGGATGGTGATGGGAGCAGAGAGTCAGTGGTTATACCTGCCAAGATGATTTTTAAAAAATCACTATGATAATCTTTGTATTTAAAATTGATAAAAGTCCATTTGTTGCTAAGAAGTCATAGAGAAAAACACCAAAAATGTACAGCTTCCTTTAGAGAAATTTCAAAACCAAAAGAACAATTTATATGAAAATCTGTACATAAAATAAGCAGAGTCGAGTCATAATGTGTAGCATCATTGATGTAATTTCTATATCCTCAATACTTCAAAGATAATACTAGCCATCATCTCAATTTATTTCTCTGTTCCCTATTTTTAGAGCAGATAAAGTCAGGCATGTTTCAAATAAAATCATAAAAGTAAAAAGTTTAGGAAATTAAATGCTCAATGCAAAGAGAAGGCTAAGGGTCAGCATGAACCCTTGCCCAGTCTAGCCAACCAAATCTCTCCCATCCCCGCACTGTTGGTGACGAGGTGGAGGCTAAGACAGGTGTGAGAGGGCCACTGCAGAGACACACCAGGCAGTCACACCCAAAGTGGCAGACATTTCTGTCTCCCAGCTCTGGAGCCTGGAAGTCCAAGACCAGAGTGTCACACATTCAGTTCCTGGTGAGCCCACTTCCTGGCTTCCAGGTGCTGACTTGCTGTGTACCCTTGTATGGTAGAGACGGAAAGTCCTCCGTGTCTTCCTCCCCTAAAATGGGCGCTGATCCTCTCTGGGGCCCCATCCTCAAGATCTCATTTAACCCCAATCACTTCCCAAAGACCCTGTCTCCAAATACCATCACATTGTGGGTTGAGGTTCAACATATAGATTTGGTGTAATGGGGAGAGGTGTATGTGGAGGTGGGGGGAGGGCTGTCAAATCCAGATTTGGCACTGAAAGATTTTGGACATAGACATTTGATCTATGGCAACTCTTGAAAGGAGGTGAGATTACAAAAACTATGGTGAATGTTCAAATTTACAAACATTTATCACAACAAAAGACACAGCACCATGACTCTCCTTCAAAATAAAATACATCCCTCACTTCAAACATGCTTAATGTGCGTTGTTATTGCCACTTTCTGAAGCAGTTCTGGAAGCCCTTTTTCCCGAGTAGCTTTTCATGGCCACCTCGATATCCTGAACCAATTCAAGATCTTTCTCTTTCCTGGTCACTTTGACTTTGGGGAGGAGCCAGAAGTTGCATGGTGCCAGAGCTGGTGAACAATGTGGATGAGGACACAGTGTCACATTGTTATGAGCCTGCCTTTCTGTTGGATGGCCCTCAGCAGCAGCATTCACCGTATTTTTGATCATACCTCATAAAGACACTCACGAAAGAGCACTCCCAGAACTGCTTCAGAACAATGGGATAAGTGTGCTCAAAGTGAGGGAGAGGATTTTGAGAGTGATTTACAGCAATATGTCATACATTTTTAAAATTTAAACATTCCTCTTATTTCTGTCACCCCAGTATACAGATGTACTATTTTGTTAGAGGATGGCCATGCAAATTGCAAGAGTCTGGTGGCCTTAAGTGACGGTTTATTGTCTCACAGATCTGGGGGAAAACATTTGAGGTCAAGCTATGGACAGGGCTGTCATCCTTTTCCTCTTCCTGGCCTTTTTCTGGTTTTGTGGCCTCCATGTGACATTCCAGAGGAGAGGCCAGCGGGCTGGGTGGTGGGTCGCCGTGGTAGCAAGGGGCTGTGCTTAGCTGCTGAGGAGTGCAAGGTGTCCAGGAGCAGCAGTGGCCCTCTGGCCGGCACTGGATGCAGCACAGAGCTGGAGCCTGAGGACCTCAGAGGACATCGGAGGGGCTTCTGCTCATATGTCTGGCAGAGGTGGCCCTGGGATCTCCTGGGTGAACGAATCCTCACCTGGGCTTGGGACTGTAGGTCACCATGTCTGGCATGGAGACACCTCAGCAGGGCTGTTCATTTGGGGGCGATTTGCCTCATTTGGATGAGAGCAGGGAGGGATCAGTTAGGTCAGGACAGGAGAGTGAGAGACAGGCTAGGGGGCAGGGCCCCCTGGGAAGTGTGACCTCGTGGGATGTGTCCAGGATTCCTGGCAGGGAGAGGAGGAAGGAGCAGAGGTGCAGGTAGGTGGCAGGGCAGGGACACCCAGGGGTGGAGTTCAGAGCCTGAGTGAGGTCACCCAGCTCCTCCCTACCTCCATGCATCGCTTGCTGGTGGCGGTGGCTACACACCATGCCCATTCTGCGATCCATCTGTAGGATGTGGAAATGAGGACCAGGCTTTACTCAGCAGCCTGCAGATTCGAGCTCCCCTGGGCTGCTGAGGGCTGTGCCTCAGGCAGCATCGTCCTGGCCCCATCCCCTGCTCTGCCTGCTGGCTTCCTTATGCCTTATGTGATCTTCCCACAGCACAAGCACCAGAAGTATCATTTCTCAGGGGAGCTTTGGAGCAGCTGGGTGAACTCTGTGGGGGACTGATCAGGAGTGGGGTCCAGGGATAAGTCAGGAATCCCTCCTCACTGCCTGAGAGGGGACCTGAGGGTCAATTGCTTCATCATGCAGGTGGCAGAGAGCATGAAGTCGCTGATTCCCTTCGTTCTTGGTAGATTTGCAGAGTGAGGCAGGGCGAGCAGGCAGCCTTGTGGGTGCTTGCAGAGCGCAGAGGAGGCCAGAATTAGACTGCAGGTGGTCACGGCGCGGAGGCCAGCCGAGAGTGGATGCCAAGCGCAACATGGGGATGCTAAAAAATACACACTTAATTGCTACAGAAAGTGCTGTGAGAATCAGAACTATATTTGGATTGGAATGGCTTATTGGCAAAATATTTCGGCAGATGCCGGAAGGAGGCTTAATTGGAGGAGACTGCCTGCTCGGATCTCAGAGATCCTGCGTCTGATGCAATTTAACTTTTGCAAAATGTAAGTCTTTTAAAAGGTTGAGAACTCCCGTGTATGTTGTTGATAGGGGGTACAATGGCATTTTTCTTCTCAAAATAATCTGAAATAATTTCTAATGACTGGAAATGAAAAATGACTCCTGAGAGTGAAAGGAAAAGAATGATTACAAATGACGTGTCTCACGTCATTATTTAATTTATCCTTCAAACTGGCACTCCTGAAAATGAAATATTTCTCTTTCCCTTTCAAGGTAAATTAGGCATCAGAGAGTTCCAGTGAAGAAAATCAATTCTATCATTTCTAATGAGGGTGAAACACTGCACTTGAGAATTATAATGTTTCCACAGCACATTTGCACGTGTGTTTACAGGACATGGGAATGAGGACTGGGCTACCTGACCATCCCTCTCCTCTAAGAATGGCCTGGTTACACTCAAACACCACCCCTCACTGAATTTTTTCTTGACCCCAATCCCAGCACAGTTGACAGGACAGTGGGGAGCTGACTTGCTCAAAAGTCTGATTTTTTCCCCCCTGCTGGGTGTACTGAAGGGAGCCAGGGACTGTGGCAATGTGTTAGAGGTGAAATGCAAATTCTGGGCTGGGTGGTTGTTGTGGTTTAGGTCTAGCAAGTCCCTCAAGTAGCTCATGTATCCAGAAGTGGGTGGGGGACTTTTGGAAGGTGATTGGATCCTGTGGACGCTATACTCATCAGTGATCAATCCACCAATGAGTTCAGAGCTGAATGTGCCATTGGGAGGAGGGGCCTGCTTGAAAGAGGTGGGTCACTGTGTGTAATGGCTTATATCTAGATATCCCCCCAAAGCCTCATATGCTCATAGGTGAGGCTTTTGGGAGCAACTGGATCATGGATGTGAGATATTGTATTATGGGTATGATAATTGGATTAGTTTATTTATTTAGCAGACTTCTGGGTGTGGGTAATGAGAAGGCCCACACTGAGAGTGGGTGGCATCAACAAATAGACTTGTAGACTGAATGGAATAAAAAGGGAAAGGAAGACTCACTGCTTCCTGCTTCCTGCTTACCCTGCTATAGACTATTTCTCCCTAACCTGGAACCAGCTACAAATTGTGAGCTAAAATAAACATTTTCTCCTGTAACTTGTGAGTGTCAGGTCTTTTGTCTCACCACTGAGCAATTAGCTAACACACCGGGAGTGTGTATCTCTATCCAGGCACCTCCCTTCTCTCTCTGTTTCCTGGATACCATGAGTCCAGCAACTTTTCCTCCACCTGGCTTCTCTGCTGTTCTGTTTCTGCCTTGGATCCAGCAGACCATAGATTGAAGCTGTGAGCCAAAATAAACCCGTTCTTCAAGTTGTACATGTCAAGTCTTGGGTCCAGTGACAGAAAAGTGACTAAGATAAAGATCCTCTTCAACCCTTCACAGACCCTAGAGAGTAGAGAAAAATAGAGGATACAGGCAGAAAAGAGTCAAGTGCTTGTAGGAAGAGATGTGAGAGAACAAGAAAGGATGCTTCTTGGGTTCTGCTTGTCTTTCCTTGCCAAGTACAACCCATTCCTTGGGGTCTTAGTCAACTATCTGTTACTGTGACAAAAGACCTGAGAAAAGTTAAAGGATGAGAGGTTTGCCCCAGGATGGCCCCATCCACATTTAGAGCAGATCTCCCCCTCAGTTGGCTTTCCTACAGCCAATCATCTCCGGAAACACTCTCACAGGCACACTTAGCAGTGGCATGACTAGTTTTCTAAACTTTTCTCAATGCAAGTGAATTGACAGCCAAGACTGATCATCACACAGGGCATGACTGAGAGTCTCCTCTGGAGTTCTTTGAAAAATCCTACTCAAAATAATTCCCCTGAGCTTGTTCAACTTGGGTTCCAGAACTTTTGAAATGAATTCTTTTTTTTTTTTTTTTTTTTTTTGCGGCACCAGGGATTGAACTCATAACCTCGCGCCTGCCAGGGCAGGCGCTTAAGGCACTGAGCCAAACTCCCGGCCCTGGTTTTTTGAGGCAGGGTCGCACTATGTAGCTCAGGCCGGCCTTGCGCTCGCATTGTAGCTGAAATGAATTCTTAATTGAGGCAGAAATCTCTCAGCCTTGCAGCTGCGGCCATGGATCCTAGGTGGGTAGAGAGACCCAGATCTGTCCCTGACAGCAGAAACAGCTGTTGGCCACTCCACGAGGGACTCAGCCTGCCTCGTAGTCATCTGCTCTTCCTCCTAGTACCTGTGGGAAAGCAGACTGAAGCACAACAGAGAAGAGCAAGGTCCAAACCTGTGCCCCAGTGAGCCACAGTGACTGAATTTCTTCTTACTTCCTTCTTGAGAGACATTCAAGCAGATAGCCAGGAACAGGACCGTGCCAGCCAGAATGCTTGAAGAAGGTGCTCCCAATTCCTGGTTCACTGCAAAACCCATCCCCTGGCTGACCTGTGTCAGAACTGGCTTCCTGGGACCCCATCTGCAGCAGAGGTTTGAGGTCAGTGGCCTCCGGAACTCCCAGTGCACATTGGAGTGACCTGGAGGGTATGTTAAAACCCAGAATGTTGGTCCCAGCCCTCCAGACTTCTGCCTCTGTAGGTCCGGGTGCAGCCCTGGAATGTGCCTTTGTAACCAGTTCCTGGATGTTGATGACACTGGCCACCTGTGACTGCATTTGTGATCCACCGCCTTATAGGAATGTGAGGAACATTCTGAGTTCAGACCAGCAATAAGTATGGTTAGCATGAAATATGGTCTAAGAGCAAGGAGATACTCTCGGAGAGGACAGAGTGGAGGATCCCTCCTCTATCCTCTCTGGAGGGTCAGGAACTGGGCGCAGAGGGAGACGGAAATGGGGATAGGGCCCAGGGTCATTGATCCTGGCAAGTTAGAAATGCACACACAAGACAAACAACTGTTCTTTCCTCGCTTTCCTTCCTGATATCATAACCACACACTTTTCTGACGTATTCATCTTCCTGACTCTTTTCTCCTACAGACCCCTGTGCTGGCCCCCAAACAAAGAGCCTGAGAACCTCCGACCTGAGCTCCTTCCTGCTCATCTTTGTGGAGCCCAGTGACTGGGTCCCCCCGCATCTCCATCCATCAGCTCCTTCCTCAGGATGCAAGTTCGGTGCAATTCCTCCTCATGCCCGGGGTCTTTTGCTTCCCCTAACCTGAGATTCCTCCATGCCTTGTAGATTAATTTCATTTTAAAAATGATGTGCGCTGCCTTTTAAAAAACATGTTTTGTGGTGGGGCGTGGTGGCGCACGCCTTTAATCCTAGCACTCGGGAGGCTGAGGTAGGCGGAGTGTTGTGAGTTCAAGGCTGGCTTGGGCTACAATGTGAGTGCAAGGCCAGCCTGAGCTGCGTAGTACGACCTTGTCTCAAAAACCTAGGGCTGGGAGTGTGGCTCAGTGGCTTAAGCGCCACTGAGTTCAATCCCCAGTGCCACAAAAAAACAAAAACCAAAACAAAACAAAACGTGTTTTGCTTTAAAATCATATGGATGGATGGGAAGCTGTGGAAAGAGTGCAGTGAGGTCCTGAGTACTGTGTTTACTGTGTTGTCGACTTCCCTGGTTAGGACACTGGCACTGTGTGGTCAGTGTATATATGCCATCCTGTATTAGCACCCAGCCCTGTGCTGTGCCTTTCTACCCGCACCTACCCTCTGCTCCCCACAAAGGCTTGGTGCCCACTGATTGGTTTCCATTTCTATAACTTTGTCCTTTTGTTTAAAAAATTTTCTAATTTTTTTATTTTGAAGAGGATCAAACCAAGGAAAATAAAGCAGAGTAAAACCAATCAAAATAAACCAGTATAAGTGATACAGGACTTCAAGACCTTATAAAACCAACAATAGTTACCATCATGCCTTTTGCTATCTTCTGAAGAGGTGCAGATACCTCCAGACATAGTAAAAATCAAATAGAACAGAATACAATAAGAACAAAACAGTCAATGCAAAAAAGGACTTCAAAACAAGCCAATAGTAAATCCAAAATGGCTACCATAATATTAGTCTTGCTATCTTGCAAATAGCTGCTCATGCCATCAGATTTAACACAATAAAACAAAAGAGAATAAAACCCAACCCAACAAAACAATGAAAATGATATGGTTTCCCTGCTGGGATCGCTTCCTGGTGAGGTCTGGTTCTCTCCCTTTGCAGTCCACGAATGATGCTGACTCACAGAGAGAGGCTTAACTTTGTCCTTTCAAAATCATATATATATGATATATATTACTATAATTATATATTATGCAAATGTTATCATGAAGAAAAGGATATTTGGGGTTGTATGTTTTTCACTCTGAACAGTGACCCTGAGATCTTGGCAAACTGTCTTATGTATCAGTGTTCCATTTGTTTTCACTACTGAGTAATATTCCACAGGACGGATGAACCAGAGTTTGTGTCCCAATTCCCCTATTAAAGAATAGTTTGGTTCTTTCCAGTTTTAGAATCTTATGAATAAAGGTGATATTCAGACACACATTTTTGTGTGGGCTTCAGTTTTCATTTCTCTAAGTAAGTATCTTGGAAGGGAGTTTTGGGGTGTATCAAGTTTATGTTTCATTTTTTAAAAAAGTGCCAAAGTATTTGTCAGATTGGTTCTGCCAGTTTTGTTCCCAGTATGACATGAATGATCCTGTTTGCATCCTTGACATTTAGTATCATCACTTTTAAAATTTTATCCTACTTTGCATTTCCAGTAGTGGCTAAAGATATTAAAGATCTTTTTATGTGCTCATTTACCCTTTGGATACCCTTTCCCATGATTTCATAGTTCTTCACATCTTTGTCCATTTTTTGCTATTGAGTTTTGAGAGTTCATCATGTAGTCCAGATGCTACCAAAGAACTTTATCAGAATAATCTTTTTACTCATTTGAAAGTGTTTTACAGAGCTAAGATTTTTAATTTTTTATGAAGTCCAATTTATCGCATTTTTTTCTGTTATGGATTGTGTTTTTGGTGGCAAGTCTAAGAACTCTGTAATAAATCCTAGTTCCTGAAGAATATATATGTATTTCTACGTATGTGAATGGTATACATATGTTGGACAGGAATTCTACCATTGAGCTCAGTATAGTTTTATATTTTAATTCC